>CAXKVX010001957.1:0-19325 GCA_964058865.1 Eleocharis quinqueflora | reverse complement strand
GTGTTTTCTTCAATGGTTATCACCCATAAATGAAGTACTCGTATCGGAAACACTTCTCATAGCAAGATAAGATGCTTTTCGATGTTTTCTTGAATGTTTACCACCCATAAATGAAGTAATAGTCGTGAAGCGCTTAGAGTGGTATTCTACATTTCTTCGTGGTGGTTTTATGAAAGGTTTGGAGTTTTCTTGAAAGGTTACCACCCATAAATGCAGTACTTGGATCCGAAACACATCTTGTTGCAGGATAAGATGCTTTGCGGTGTTTTGCCGAATGTTTACCAACCATTAATGAAGTAATCAGAAATGTAGCACTTAGAATGGTATTCTATGCTTCTTCATGGTGGTTTCATGAAAGCTTTAGAGTTTTCTTGAAGGTTGTCACTCATAAATGAAGTAACCATATAAGGAACACTTCTCGTAATAGTCATGAAGCGCTTAGAGTGGTATTTTACATTTATTCGTGGTGGTTTCCTGAAAGGTTTGGAGTTTTCTTGAAAGGTTACCAGGCATAAATGAAGTACTTGGATCAAAAACCCTCCTCGTAGCAAGATAAGATGCTTTGCTGTGTTTTCTTGAATGTTTACCATCCATGAATGAAGTAATAGTAATGAAGTGCTTAGAGTGGTATTCTACATTTCTTCGTGGTGGTTTGCTAAAATGTTTGGAGTTGTCTTGAAAGGTTACCACCCATAAATGAAGTACTAGGATCGGAAACACTTCTTGTAGTAGGATAAGATGCTTTCCTGTGTTTTCTTGAATGTTTACCACCAATAAATGAAGTAATAGTCAGGAAGCGCTTAGATTGGTGTTCTACATTTCATCGTGGTGTTTGCTGAAATGTTTGGAGCGGTCTTGAAAGGTTACCACCCATAAATGAAGTACTTGGATCGGAAACACTTCTCGTAGCAGGATAAGATGCTTTTCGATGTTTTCTTGAATGTTTACCACCAATAAATGAATTAATAGTCATGATGCGCTTAGATTGGTGTTCTACATTTCTTCGTGGTGATTTCCTAAAAGATTTAGAGTTGTCTTTTGATGTCAGAGATTGTGTGTGGTGTATCGTCTATCAAATAATACTTATATTTTCCTAATCCCACTTTTACGTCGCATCAATCGACGGTCAGTTATAGATCAGGGTCGAACCACAGAGACGGGACTTACTTCTAAACCTACTTTAAGTTCAAGTAACTCTTTTTGGTGTTTTGGTATAAATTGGGGGGTTTTGCAATTAAGTTGGGTAACAAAACAAATGAGCAATAAGTAAACAGTAGTAATTAAAGCAAGAAGACAGAAACAAGCAAGTAAATAACTCAAATAATCAATAGGATAAGGGTTCCCAGGGTTTAGGATCAGATTTTACTTCAGGATTGGTTTCCTGCGGCCTGGCAGGAGGTACCTGCGGGTCTGTAAGACCTCCTACAGGGCCGCAGGGTTTTTCTGCTGAGGGGCAGGAGACCTCTGCTGGGTTATGTTATGTGTTGTGATTGGTGGTTTGACACACAAGACTAACTTAAACTCCCTCAACTGTCGTTTGTTGGTTGTTTAACAGATCAAGCAAGTCAAATACACCTTTAATTCTCTCCCGAGTACTTAAAATCAATTGAACGCGTTCTAAGGTCAGTTCAACCTCCCGGTTGAACACGAGATTCCCTTCCGGGTTGTCTCGGACTCTAACAAATCAACCTAAACAGTTCCTATATTCAGTTGATAGTTACTCAATATTAATACCGCACTAGGTTTGGCCTTCACCTACGGGTTACCAAGCAACAAGCAAGCAAACATAAGAAAAGACAAGTATCAAGCAGTTCAATATGAAAATCACGACAAATAACTCAGTTAATACATCAATCCATCCATGCAATCATTATCCTACCCTAAGAACTAAGTAAACTACTCAGATCTCATGTTCATACAACAAGAAAGCAAATAAAACAGAGAGTTCATAAATAGAGATACGATAAAACCCTTAATACTTCGTTCTCCACTGCAAGGTATGCTTCCCGGCCTTGAATCCCTCCTTAGGCGCGAAGAAACCTTGGTAAATGATGTCCAACAGCCTTCCCAGGTCTGTTGGCTTCAAGACGGCGTCCGAAGAGTCCAGAGAGGAACCCTAAAGCCTCTGGAATAACTTCCTTTTATAGGGTCTGAGGCGGTTCTGAGGCTTGGACCTTCCATATCTGTCCCTGCGTGGCCGCAGGTCCCATCAACGGGCCGCAGGGTTTAGTTCTAGCCCAGCATAAGTCTTCTAAGGTTGCAGGAGACTCTCCAGGTCGCAGGAGGTGATAACTGGGCCGCAGGGACTACCTGCTGGGCGCAGGGGGGTATTTGCAGGACGCAGGTACCTCCTCTGATCCATCAAACATCTTCTAAAGTTGCAGGCTAGTCTCCAGGGCGCAGGGCTTGTCTGCTGGGGCGCAGGAAAGGTCAACAGGCCGCAGGGGTGTCTTCTGGCTCAGCAGATATCTTCCAAGATGGCAGGTAAGCCTCCAGGGCGCAGGAAAGGTCTGCTGGGGCGCAGGCAATGTTAACTGGCCGCTGGGTACACTTACTGGGGCGCAGGATAGGTTAAACTGGCCCAAATCAGGTGCTATCTCGCTCTAAGTCTCTGTGCATGCATGCAAAGGTCCAATAAAGCTCCAACATGCCATAAAACTCAGCTACACATGTCATTCATCTTCCAAAGCACCTTTCAGTTGTCGGTTTTACTTGGTCAACAGTACAAACCAAGGGACGACTGTTTGGGAGCACCCAGGACAATCCCGCAACCATGTTCATCAGTTGTTTTGCCAGGTTAGATGAACTCAACCCAGGTTACGACATTTCTGGCACTTCGCAACTAGCCATATATGGAATCTACCTAACTCTCAATGATTGGAAGTGAGAAGTGGATGTGTACGTGATTTTGTGGATTCTCACAAGTCACTCCGCTAGGCACTTTGCGTGCTTTGGTAGACTCACTATACTCTCAAGATCACTCTCAACTGGTGTTCGGTGTGTGTAAGGTAAGTTTCACCATTCTCATTGTTTTGACGCAAGCGCCAGGCACAACGAGTAGTCTTTTGTTCTAATCCCTCCAAGATCACACGAGGTGAACTCTTCTTTGGGCATGGGTGCTTTTTCTTGGATATAACACCAAACACTAGGGATTTAGCAGCTAAGGCAGGGTTCCCTTGTGACCCAATGGAACCTGTAAGGGACAGGCACCGAACCCTGTCCATTCTAATTATTGCAGGTCGGAATGGACAACACCTGCCTTTCTTGCGGAACTTGGATAATTCATTTAAGGTGGGTGAAAATGTGTATCAGTGCACATATATGCGGAATCTCACATCCCTCCAATGATTTGTGCCTTAGGCATTTAGTGGATCTCACATTTCACTCATTGTTCCACTCAGTTGGTGTGTGTGTTGGTAAGTTTCACCAAGGTAAGGTTTCCCCATTCAGATAAGGTTAAACAACACATACCAGATAAGGCAGGAAACTGCTCCAAATGTCAAGGAAATGAACCTACAAGTCAGAATAGAGGCACAACACAACAATTGCAATAATATGCCCTTGATTGCAGTTATTTGGACCAATAAGGCTCAAGTTTATACCAAAAGACCCGGTTTTACCCTAAAGAATATATGTGTGAAATACACACATCATCTTTAAAAAGTTACCACCCATAAATGAAATACTTGGATCAGAAACAATTATCGTAGCAGGATAAGATGCTTTACGGTATTTTCTTGAATGTTTATCATGCATAAATGAAGTAATCAGGCATGAAGCACTCAAAATGTTATTCTATGCTTCTTCATGGTAGTTTCATGAAAGGTTTAGAGTTTTCTTGGAATGTTACCACTCATAAATGAAGTTATCAGTTGAGGAACACTTCTCGTAATAGGATATGATGCTTAGTGGTGTTTTCTTGAATGGTTATCACCCATAAATGAAGTACTCGCTTCGAAAACACTTCTCGTAGCAGGATAAGATGCTTTGCGATGTTTTCTTGAATGTTTACCACCCATAAATGAAGTAATAGTCATGAAGCGCTTAGTGTGGTATTCTATATTTCTTCGCGGTGGTTTTATGAAAGGTTTGTAGTTTTCTTGAAAGGTTACCACCCATAAATGCAGTACTTGGATCCGAAACACATCTCGTTGCAGGATAAGATGCTTTGTGGTGTTTTGCTGAATGTTTACCAACCATAAATGAAGTAATCAGAAATGAAGCACTTAGAATGGTATTCTATGCTTCTTCATGGTGGTTTCATTAAAGGTTTAGAGTTTTCTTGAAGGTCGCCACTCATAAATGAAGTAACCATATAAGGAACACTTCTCGTAATAGTCATGAAGCGCTTACTGTGGTATTGTACATTTCTTCGTCGGGGTTTCCTGAAAGATTTGGAGTTTTCTTTTAAGGTTACCACCCATAGCATGAATGAAGTAATAGTAATGAAGCGCTCAGAGTGGTATTCTACATTTCTTCGTGATGGTTTGCTGAAATGTTTGGCGTTGTCTTGAAAAGTTACCACCCATAAATGAAGTACTTGGATCAGAAACACTTCTCGTAGCAGGATAAGATGCTTTCCTGTGTTTTCTTACTGTGGTATTGTACATTTCTTCGTGGGGGTTTCCTGAAAGATTTGGAGTTTTCTTTTAGGGTTACCACCCATAAATTAAGTACTCGGATCGGAATCACATCTTATAACAGGATAAGATGCTTTGCAGGGTTTTCTTGAATGTTTACCACCCATAATTGAAGTAATAGTCAAGAAGTGCTTAGAGTGGTATTCTACATTTCTTCGTGGTTGTTTCCTGAAAGGTTTGGAGTTTTCTTGAAAGATTTCCACCCAGAAATGAAGTACTTAGAACAGAAACACTTCTCGTAGCAGGATAAAATGCTTTGTTATGTTTTCTTGAATGTTTATCACCCATAAATGATGTAATAGTCATGAAGCGCTTGGAGTTGTATTCTACATTTCTTCGTGGTGGTTTTCTTAAAGGTTTGGAGTTGTCATGAAAGGTAACCTATAAATGAAGTACATGGATCAGAAACACTTCTCATAGTAGGATAAGATGCTTTGCTGTGTTTTCTTCAATGTTTACCATCCATAAACGAAGTAATCTGGCATGAAGAACTTAAAATGGTATTCTATGCTTCTTCAAGGTGGTTTCATGAAAGGTTTACAGTTTTCATGGAAAGTTACCACTCATAAATGAAGTAATCATATCAGGAACACTTCTCGTAGCAGGATAGAATGCTTTGTGGTGTTTTCATGAATGGTTACCACCCATAAATGAAGTACTCGGATCAGAAACACTCCTCGTAGCACGACATGATGCTTTGTTGTGTTTTTCTTGAATGATTACCACCCATAAATGAAGTGATAGTCATGATGCGCTTAGAGTGGTATTCTACATTTCTTCGTGGTGGTTTCCTGAAAGGTTTGGAGTTGTCTTGAAAGGTTACCACCCATAAAGGAAGTACCTGGATCAGAAACACTTCTCGTAGCAGGATAAGATGCTTGGCGGTGTTTTGCTGTATGTTTACCACCCATAAATGATGTAATAGTCAGGAAGCGCTTAGAGTTGTATTCTACATTTCTTCGTGGTGGTTTACTGAAAGACAACTCATAAATGAAGTACTTCTTTTATTATTTCTAACCATTCAAGAAAACACAACAAAACATCCTATCCTTCTACGAGAAGTTTTCTTGATATGATTACTTCATTTATGAGTGGCAACCTTCCAGGAAATCTCTATAACTTTCATGAAACCACCATGAAGAAGCATAAAATATAATTCTGAGTGCTTCTTGACTGATTATTTCATTTATGGTTGGTGAACATTCAAAAAAAACATCACAAAGCATGTTATCATGCTACGAGAAGTGTTCCTGATGTGATTACTTCATTTATGGGTCGTAACCTTTCAAGAAAACTCCAAATCTTTCAGGAAACCACCACGACGAAATGTAGAATACCACTCTAAGCGCTTCATTACTATTACTTCACTTATGGGTTGCAACATTCAACAAAACACACAAATCATCTTATCATGCTACGAGAAGTGTTTCCGAACCGGGTACATCATTTATGGGTGGTAACCATTCAAGAAAATACCACAAAGCATCATATCCTACTACGAGAAGTGTTCCTGATCCTGATATGATTACGTCAATTATGAGTGGTAACCTTCCAAGAAAACTCTAAACCTTTCATGAAACCACTATGAAGAAGCATAAAGTACCATTCTAAGTGCTTCATTCTGATTACTTCATTTATGGATGGTAAACATTGAAAAAACTCTGCAAAGCATCTTATCCTGCTAAGAGAAGTATTTTTTCATCTAAGTACTTAATTTATGGGTGATAACCATTCAAGAAAACACCACAAAGCATCCTATCCTATATCGAGAAGTGTTCTGATGTGATTACTTCATTTATGGTTGGCAACATTCAACAAAACACCGCAAAGTATCTTATCCTGCTACGAGAAGTGTTTCTGATCGATGTACTTCATTGAAGGATGGTAACCTTTAAAGAAACCCCAAACCTTTCAGGAAACCCCCACGAAGAAATGTAGAATACCACTAAGCGCTTCATGACTATTGCTTAATTTATTATTGCTAAACATCCAAAAAAACAACGCAAAGCATCTTATCCTGCTACGAAAAGTGTTTCCATTTTGAGAACTTCATTTATGGGTGATAACCATTCAAGAAAACACCAAAAAGCATCATATCCAACTACGAGAAGTTTTCCTGATATGATTACTTCATTTATGAGTGGCAACCTTCCAAGAAAACTCTATACCCTTCATTAAACTAGCACGAAGAAGCATAGAATATCATTCTAAGTGCTTCTTGTCTGATTACTTCATTTATGAGTGGTAAACATTGAAAAAACACCGCAAAGCATCTTATCCTGCTAAGAGAAGTGTTTTCGATCTAAGTACTTTTTTTATGGGTGATAACCATTCAAGAAAACACCACAAAGCATCATATCCTACATCGACAAGTGTTCCTGATGTGATTACTTCATTTATGGGTGGCAACATTCAACAAAACACCACAAAACATCTTATCCTGCTACTAGAAGTGTGCCTGATATGATTACTTCATTTATGAGTGGTAACTTTTCGAGAAAACTCTAAACCTTTCATGAAACCACCATGAAGAAGGAATACCATTCGAAGTGCTTTAGGACTGATTACTTCATTTATGAGTTGTAAATACTCATAAATGCAGTACTTGGATCCGAAACACATCTTGTAGTAGGATAAGATGCTTTGTGGTGTTTTCTTGAATGTTAACACCCATAAATGAAGTAATCAAATATGAAGCACTTAGAATAGTATTTTATGCTTCTTCATGGTGATTTCATGAAAGGCTTAGAGTTTTCTTGGAAGGTTTCCACTCATAAAAGAAGTAATCATATGAGGAACACTTCTCGTAGTAGGATATGATGCTTTATGATGTTTTCTTGAATGGTTATCACCTATAAATGAAGTACTCGTTTCCGAAACACTTCTCGTAGTAGGATAAGATGCTTTGCGGTGTTTTCTTGAATGTTTACCACCCATAAATGAAGTAATAGTCATGAAGCGCTTAGAGTGGTATTCTGCATTTCTTCGTGGTGGTTTCCTGAAAGGTTTGGAGTTTTCTTGAAAGGTTACCACCCATAAATGAAGTACTCGGATTAGAAACATTTCTCGTAGCTGGGTAAGATGCCTTGCGGTGTTTTTTTTTTAATTTTTAGCAACCTAAATGAAGTAATCAGTCATGAGGCACTTAGAATGGTATTTTGTGCTTCTTTTTGGTGCTTTCATGAATGGTTTAGAGTTTTCTTGGAAGGTTGCCACTCATAAATGAAGTAATCATATCAAGAACACTTCTCGTAGTTGGATAAGATGCTTTGTGGTGTTTTCTTGAATGGTTATCACCCATAAATGAAGTACTCGGATTGAAAACACATCTCGTTGTAGGATAAGATGTTTTGCGGTATTTTCTTGGATGTTTACCACCCATAAATGAAGTAATAGTCATGAAGCACTTAAAGATCTTCTTCAGGTAAAGGTGCTCCAATAAAAACTAGTTCATCAGCCACTCGCTTGAGATGAAAGAGATACTCTAAGCAAGAAGACTCTTCGTTGGTGGCCATCTGGATCTGACGTTTGAGCTCATGGAGTCTCGCCTTGGAACTGGATGCAAAGTAGTCTTCCAAGGTTTTCCAGAAATCTCAAGTGGTGGAGGAGAAGACAACCTGAGCAAGAATCATCTTTGTCAATGAGGATCGGAGCCAACACAGCAATAGCTGATTGTGTTTGTGCCAAGGGAGGTTTCCCTGATTTATCTCTATTTCACCAGTTGCGTTGTGAACGGTTGTCTTATGAGGCGATGTTTCAAGAAATTTGCCAAGAGCATACCCGTTGATCAAAGGGAGAATTTGTGATTTTCATGTCAAAAAGTTGGATTCATTTAGCTTGATAGCAATTGTGAGATTTATGAAAACAATTGAATCAAGGGATTATGGTTTGCATTAGTGTTGCCAGTGGCAATAGAGTTGAGAAGGGAAGAAGGGTTGTTATGAGGTTGAATTGGCTACGTTGCCATTGTTGTGAGGATCGAAGCTATGATACCATAAAGAATTAGAGAAGAAAGATAGAGAGATAAAGAGATAATTTTGAAAATCAAATTGTCATTTTCATTCTCTCGATTACAATCAGTACAAGTTTATTTATAGGCCTCACTTCCTAATCTAAATGAATACATTGAGGCATATAACAAAATAACAAAATCAACCCTCAATTGAATTAAAGAATTGGTTTGATCCCCTAACTATCCTTAACATCAATTATATCTCCTAACTGTCTTGATTGATTGTGTCAGGTCATCATCACCTTGCTAACATCATCAAGTGGTCTTCAGATGAACTGATGTGTGTGTCTCAATATAAAGAATTGGAGAAGAATTAGAGAAGAGAGAGAGAGATAATATGGAAAATCAAATTGTCACTTTTATTATCTTGATTACAATCAGTACACGTTTATTTATAGGCCTCACTTCTAATCTAACTGCAGCAGTGGAGGCATATAACATAATACTTGAATAACTGAATCAGCCCTCAATTGAATAACAAAATTAGTTTGACCCCCTAACTATCCTTAACATCAATTATATCTCTTGTCTTGATTGACTGTGCCAGATCATCATCACCTTGGTGACATCATCAAGTGGTCTTTAGTTGACCTAGTGTGTCTCAATACACCCCCTCAAGTCAAGGTGAGAGCAATCACATTGAGCTTGTCTCTGAGATGTTGTAAACGAGGTAACGATAATGGTTTTGTCATCACATCTGCTAATTGGTCAGCTTAGCACATAAACTTTAACTTGTAGCTAATTTGACACGACCTTCTCCCTTACAAAATGATAGTCAATCTCTATATGTTTTGTACGAGCATGGAACATGGTATTTGCAGCTAAGAAGGTGGCCCCAGTGTTATCACACCACATAGTTGGAATGGGTTGAGTGATAGGCTAAATTTCATAAAGTATGTATTGTAACCATAGAAACTCAGTGCATGTTAATGCTAGACTACGGTACTTAGCTTCGGCGCTTGAACGAGAAATGATTGGTTGCTTCTTTGCGCACCATGAAATCAAATTACTACCAAGAAAGATGCAATAGCCCAATGTTGATCTTCTATCATCTATATTTCCTGTCCATTCGGCATTACTGTATGGCGTGAATTTGAAAACTAGATTGTTTGTTTATTTGGATGCCCATTTGAAGTGTTCCTGCAATGTATCTTAGGACTCTTTTAACTACCATCTAGTGCTCCTCTGTCGGTTGATGCATGTACTAAGATAGTTTGTTTATAGATAAGGTAATATCTGGCCTTGTTAGTGTTGCATACTAAAGAGCACCGAGTACACTATGGTATTGGTAAGGATTTTCATAGGGTACACTGCCTTGTTAAGATAAAATTATTGCAGAGGACATAAGAGAGTTGACAGGTTTGCAGTTGAGAATGTTATTGCGTTGAAGAAGATCAGAGAGGTATTTGGTTTGAGATAAGAAAAGTCCTTTGTTATTTCTCTTAGCTTCTATACCTAGAAAATATTGAATATCACCCAGCTCTCCAATTGCAAACTGGCTTTGTAATTGTGTTATGCATTTTGAATTTTGATCGGGTTAGTGCATGTGAGAATAATGTCATCAACGAAGACAAGAGCCAAGGTTGTATCCCCATGATCATGAGAAATAAATAGGAAGGGATCATAACTTGAAGGGCTAAATCCAAATTTTATCAATGTCGTGTTCAATTTCTCAAACCATGTCCATGGAGCCTACTTAAGGACATATAACGAATTGTAGAGAAAAAACATAATCTAGATGATTGGGATCATTAAACCCTTATGGATGATCCTTATAAACTCGCTCAATTAAATCCCCATTCAAAAAAGCATTAGATACGTCTAATTGCTTAATTTCCTAATTGGAAGAAGTTGCTAAAGAGAGTATTACCCGAATTGTTGTAGCTCTGACTAATGGAGTATATGTTTCTTCATAGTCTATGTCAGCTTGCTGATTATAGCCATTTGCAACGAGACAACCTTTGTATCATTCAATGGTTCCATCAGCCTTCCTTTTAATCTTGAAGACCCATTTGCAACCTATAACCCTTTGATCAGTTGGAGGAGGTACAAGGGTCCATGCATTATTCTTAGCAAGTGTGTTTAACTCTGTAGCCATTGCCTCTCTATCCAGTGTGAAGACTTTTGAGCTTGGTTGAATGTTGTTGGCTCAATTTCTGCGTATGTGTGATGAGCTATGTAATCAGGGAATTTCCTTCTTCTTCTAGTGTTGTCTCGTGTTCTCGTGATCATGGTGTGAGTATTCAGAGGTCGAGAGATCAAGTCTATGGGAAAGGTGAGTTGTACATGAGGTGTTTGTGTAAATGTATGTGAATATCGAAACTCTAGAGAGGAAGAAGTGAGATTCAAATTCTGCTGAAGGTTGGAGTTGATTTTAAACTCTTGAGTTGAGTTCTGGGCTTTTGTTGGGCCTTACTGTGTGGATATTTGATTTGCATTGTTATGGGCTGACAGTTCATTGATATGAAGGATTGTATTGGGTTCTCTCAAAGTGTCGGAATCAGCTGTAGTGTGTTTAGTTGTATTGGGTGAAATAACATGGGGATCTGATGCAGTGGGCTCATATTGAATTGTATGGGAATGTAGCAAATTTAATGAGCCATCAGTAGAGTTTTCAGCTGACCTACTTGAATTTTCTTTGAATGGAAATTTTTATTCATCAAATTGTAAAGTTCTAGAAACAAAAATTTTATTTGATGATAGTTGTAAACACCTATATCTCTTTTGAGAAATGTCATACCCAATAAAGATGCAAGGTTGGGATCTCATTTGTAGTTTGTATTTGTTGTATGGTCGGGTTAGAGGAAAACAAAGACAACCCAACACTCAACATGTTGTAATTGGGTTCTTTGTTGAATAATGTTTTGTACGGGATTAGGTTTTTAGAAGGTAGTCTATTTATTAGATAAACTACACTTGAGAAAATTTCGTTCCAATATTTTAAAGGTATGGAAGCATGAGACATAGTTGCAAGAGAGAGTTTAACAATATGTCTATGCTATCTTTCGGCTACTTTATTTTGTTGAGGTGTATGGAGACATGTTGTTTGATGCACAAGTTGTGGGAATTTTGTTATAATAGATTTGTATGCATTCCCTCCATCGAATCTTAAAAATAGAGAATATATCACACACCTCGCTCTTGTGCTTCATAAAATAAATCCAAGTTATTTATAATAGTCATCAACATATGAAATATAATATTTATAGCCATGAAAAGATACAATAGGGGATGAACCCCATACATCGAAATGGATCAATTGTAGAGAAGAAGAAGAAGAAGAAAATGGTAATACATGAGCTTTAGTTTGTATACAATCATGAAAGAAAGAAAGAGTATTCCTAATACAAGGTAAGCTATTTGTGTTGATGACTTTTATTGTAGTTGAGTTAGAAGGATGACCAAGTCTTGCATGTCATATACTAGTAGTGGCACATGCATCAAGAAAGACATGAGGAGGAATGTTTTTTAACACATTTGTAGAATGCTTCATCTCGAGACAATAAAGTCTATTTGAGCTAGATATTTGAAGAATAGTAATCTTGGTGTGGAGGTCCTTAATTGTATAAAAAGAGAGATAAATAAATAGAAACAGAAGGATTATCATGAAGCAATTGACACAAGCTTATTTCATTAGTGGAGAAGTTTGGTACATGAAACACATTTGTAAGGTGTATAGAGTAATTGGAGATGTGAATGAGCTTGAATCAATACGAGAGAGGGAGAGACCAATATCACTACATATTTGGAGCTTGTCGGGTTCATTGTTGGCAAAGAATGAGGAGATATTATTTAAATCACTTGTGACATGATTGTTAGCACCCAAATCAATCACCTAATTGGTTGGATCATTGTTTGGAGAAAAAGATTGAACATTGTATGCCTTGAATCTTGAATTTGACTTCCATTCACTATCTTGACCATAACTCTTATAGCATTTTCTTACAATATAGTCAAACTTAGAACAAATTTGGCAAAGCATTTGTTGATTTGTATTGCCATTTTCTTGCGAGTTTGAGGTCAGAACAAAGCATTCACCAGGCCCAGTAGAAGAAAACCAATTGTTAGGCCCATTAGAAAATGTCTTGTTATTTTACATATATAAAAGTTGATCGTTCCCAGCACTGTGGATTCCACAGTAGTTATAAACAGTAAACTGAACAGTTCTGTTTTTGCGTTTGATGGTTCATCTCTTTTACCCTGTCGTGTGTTCCCCTTTTCCCTGGTTTGGGTTTGGTCTCGAGGCGTATGCCACCTGTATTTTCTGGGTTTCCCCTCCTTTCCTTGCGGCCGAGTAGTGGGAGGATGTTTTCTGCATATATTTGATAACATGTCATTTGTGTGTTGCTTAACCATCTTTTATGTATTTCCAGGTTGTGTGCCGGTCATTATGTTGCTGGATCTTGTTGTTTCGCTGCGCTCGGTTTCGTTATTTCTTGCTGTCAGTTGGTATGTTTTCCTTTGTTTTCCTTCCCACCGATAGCTCTGTATTCTGTTTGCATATTTTGCTGTGTTCGTTCTGTTCTCTGCGCTTTCCTGATGCGTCAATTCGCTCTTTATTATGTTCTATATGCATGTCTGCTTACCACCCCTTTGTGGGTCCCTGCATCGCAAACTGTTTCTTACATCGTTCTCCCTGCTTGTTGGAAGCAAAGTTATCAAATCATGTTTGAGAACTAGGATGCGGGTTTTGTTGGTAACAATTTCCTCCTCAACCTGCATAAAAGACTGTAGCATGTGATTGTGAAGCAGCTTGGTTTTGATGGCTTAATGACTGAGGAGAAGACCACGCAAATCAGAGAAAGAAAACGAACCATGGCAACAAATCATTGAGAGAGCAATCGCAGTAGAATTGTACTCGATATCTAACCCGTTGATCGCGATAGTCACAAGATCCTTCAGGGAGAGGTGCTCCAATAAAAGCCAGTTTATCGGCCAATAACCTGAGACAAAGGAGATACTCTGAGTAAGAAGACTCTTCCTTGGTGGTTGTCTGAATCTGACGTTTGAGCTTGTGGAGTCTCGCCTTGAAACTGGATGCAAAGTAGTCTTCCAAGGTTTTCCAGAAATCTCGAATGGTGGAGGAGGAGACAACCTGAGCAAGAATCGTCTCTATCAACGAGGATCGGAGCCAGCCCCGCAATAGCTGGTCTTGTCTATGCCAAGGGAGGTACGCCCGATTTATCTCTATTTCACCAGCTGCATTGTGAACAGTTGTCTGAGGAGGCGATGTATCAAGAAATTTTTCAAGAGCATACCCGTTAATCAAAGAGAGAATATGTGATTTCCATGTCAAAAAGTTGGATGCATTTAGTTTGATAGCAATTGAGAGATTTACGGAAGCAGTTGAATCAAAGTGATTATTGTTTGCATTAGTGTTGCCAGTGGCAGTACAGTTGAGAGGCGACAAAAGGTTGTTATGAGGTTGAATTGGCGGTGTTGTCATTGGTGTGAAGATCAAAGCTCGCTCTGATATCATAAATAATTGAAGAAGAATTAGAGAAGAGAGAGATAATTTGAAAAATCAGATTGTTATTTTCCTTCTCCCGATTACAATCCGTACTACAAGTTTATTTATAGGCCTCAATTCCTAATCTAACTGAATCAGTTGAGGCATATAACAAACCGAATAACAAAATCAGCCCTCAATTGAATAACAGAATTAGTTTGATCCCCTAACTATCCTTAACATCAATTTTATTTCCTAACTGTCTTGATTGATTGTGTCCGATCATCATCACCATGCTGATATCATCAAGTGGTCTTCAACTGACCTAGTGTGTGTCTCAATTTGCTCGGATGCGAATGGAATTCATTCTGGTTGTATGCTGGGCTGGGAGAAATATCAGAGGGAAAATGTTCCCTCGATCTCAAATTTGATATCGTCATCAATATTCACTGGACACGTTCAGTTGAGTTCCGACGAACATTTATTTTACTTATGATGCATATTGTTCTCGTTATTATGCATGTTATTTTTTTAGGGAAAATTATGCATGTTGTTTTTATTATTGTACATCTAATAACATGTATAATAGTCAAATACTTATAATTTATATGCTAAGTTCATTATGTTTTTTTGTTCTATTTATGATTTATTATGAAAATTTGTTTTACTTATGATGCATATTGTTTTCGTTATTATGCATTTTGTTTTTGTTATTTTGCATCTAATAACATGCATAACGGTCAAATACTTATGATCTATATGCTAAGTTCACTATGTTATTTTGTTATATTTATGATTTATTATGTTTTTGTTATTATGCATGTTATTTGTATTATTTTGCATGTTATTTACTTGCATAATAACAAAAAATAACATACAGAATAACAAAAACAACATGCATAATAACTAGAACAATTTTTCAAAATAAATGCAACTGGATTCGTCCAGTCCGCATCGATGAGCGTAGCGATCCAAGTCGGTGAGCGTAGCGACATTTGTTTTTAGTGGAGCGTCCGATCAATTATATGCATAATAACAAAAACAATATGCATAATACAAAAAACAACATGCATCATAAAAAAAAACATGCAAACTGAATTCAACTGGACCTGTCATGTTGGTATCGATGGAGGTATCAATGAAGGTATCGATATATCAGCTCCCATATCAGAGAACATTTTCCTGTAAATATTAAGCATATAAATTTTATGTTGAAAAAAGATTGAAAATAATGGCTTAGAAACAATTGAATTAGTTAATTTTAAGCATAGTATTTGCAATACTATTTGTATACTGTGCTTGGTTTCATATATTGTGATTGATGCAAGATGTTGTGACCACACAAGCACGATTATTTCTTGCTATATATGTACCATACTAGAGCTGCTAAACTTTACTATTATGTTACCGACCTCTAGAAACCAACTGTAATCAGTTTATGCAAATTCTGAAATAACTTTTTTGAGGTATCTAATTTTTTATGAACTTTCTCTTGCTCACTAAAGCATCTTCTTATATTTTCTGTAGGGTTCTCAAAAGATGAACTGCACACGAAGGCTGAATCAGAGGAGGATTTCGAATCACGACTTTTCTTAGAACAATATTTGAGGGACAAATTAGATACATTGAATGCATGAGCTCATATATTTATGGGTTATGATTGTTTTTTTTTAAAGAAAGATTGAGATCAAATTTCAAAAAATTCAGAATTACAGAAAGAAACATGAGAGATGAATAAGAACTAAAAAGTTAAGAAAAAAAATTACAAGCAACAATGCGAAAATAAAATGCTACTCAATCATAATCGATCTTCAAAAAACATGTATCGCTTGTCGCAATATACTAATAATGAACTAATTTGGTTACATCTCACGATCCTTCATATATCATATTAGACATTGTAACAGCATTTCTCTTCAAAGATGCAGGTCAAACCTCTCAAATTTTATTATGAATCACAGAGTCAATTACAATGTACCTATAGTAAGTTCTATATCCTCATTTGAGTGAGTACTAGCACATCTCAGATCTCTGGCTGTCTTTGCTGAAACATTTTGTTTGTTTGCACTTGTAAAAATCTCGCATCGCCACATTGTCTCGTTGGATTTTTTTAGGAGCCATTGCTAATAGATCAAAATCACACACATGTTGACACCGCGTTTAGCGGATTTCCTCCGGCTAGGATTAGGATTCTGATTTTTCTCCTCACAGCCGCCTTCATTGGAGCTTGATATCGCCGCTGTTGCTTATCGTTAAGGAGAAATCCATGAGCTTAGAGCTAGAAAGGGAGGAAGGAAAAGAGGATTGGAATGAGAGGTCAAGTCGAAAGGAGAGGTAACTGCTGGGAAAATCCACAGTGAGGTTCCCTCATCTATTTCATTCACGACAGGGACCTTTGAGAGAAGACAAGGCAGAATCGAAGCGAGAGACGACCACTAGAAGAACCCGCTGAGCGATATTCTTTCTCTTGTCCTTTCGAGCAACGATTCTCTCTCAGACAGTGACAGGCGGAGATGAGATGGGGGAAAAGGGAAAAGATGATTGAAGAAGGGAGGCAGAGGAGGCTAGCGGCACGACCTCTCGTGCATAGAATTTTCTTATGATTTCTCTCTTTTAGAGTAGCTCTTCTCTATTGGAGGGGCGACTCCTATTTTTTACTATTAAAATCTGGGTTATGATTGTTATAGGCAAATTACAATGATATCTTTTGGTATGTATAGGTCACGGTTGTTATAAGTAGGGAATTGACAAAATTCGACTGAGTCCGACCCAGTCGGGGAAACCCGTGGCGGCGACCCGGTCCGACCGAAAAACCACCCCGTGCGGATCCGTTCCAAAAAATGGGAGGCCTAAAACGGATTGCGGCCAATTTTTTTTTTAAAAACCCGTCCCAAACCCTCCCCGGAATTGGATATGCACTTTAATTATTTGAGTTATTATGCATGTTATTTTTTGTACTGGAATAGTTATGCAAGTTGTTTTTTGTACTGACATAGTTATGCATGTTATTTGAGTTATTATGTATATTATTTTGTAAATATGCATAATAATTTTTTCAGTAAAAAATAACATGAAATAACATGCATAATAAATCAAATAATGTGCATAGTAACTCAACTAAATATGCATAATAACATCAATATCGATAGTCGGTATATCTACAAAACGTTTTCTTTTATTTATTTTCCGCGACATATCTATGGACAAAGTATAAGTTGGACTTGTAGCATTCAAAAATGGGAAAATTTTCACAGAGGGCCATGCAGCAAAGAATTTCAACAGATAGGGCCAGAGGCACCCTAAAAATTGCACAGAGGGCCAAGGGCGCGATTAATAGTCGCATCCCTAAGGAATTTTCATTTTTTTCCTGAAATCAAGGCATTCTGCATGTGCTTTTGCAGTTGTGGGCTCGGGCCACTTAGGGGCGCGACTGTTAATCACGCCCCTAAGTGTTTCTGAATTTTTTTTTGTTAAGTTGTTTTTATTTATACCTTTTAACATAATAATTATTAGTTAGTACTAATATATAATTTTTGAGTATTTGTTAATATATCAATAAAAGTAGTATATTCATCAAATATTTATTATTAAGCAAATTAATAATAATTTCAATATACAATAAATTTTTAATATATGTATAGTTGTAATATAATACTATTAATTTGTCTTGTTAATTTTTTTGGATTAAGTTATTATTATATATACCCTTTTATATAATAATTAGTTAGTACTAATATATTATTTTTGGGTATTTGTTAATATATGTATATTAATATATATATATATATATTAATATACTATAATTATTATTAACCAAATTAATAATAATTTAAACATAAAAAATTTGTAATTTTAATATTTGTAATATAACACTACAAATATTATTAGTTAGTACTAATATATTATTTTTGGATATTTGTTAATATATGTATATTAATATATATATATATATATATATATATTAATATACTATAATTATTATTAACCAAATTAATAATAATTTAAACATAAAAAATTTGTAATTTTAATATTTGTAATATAACACTACAAATATTATTATTATTTAAAAAGATTAGAAAGATTACAACCTAGTAAGAAGTTGCCTTTTTAGCAATTAAGTCTGAATCTTGCACGATTTTTTTCAGATGAGGGGTCCACCTGTCCCCTAAATGAACAAAATATATACAGCAGCACCTTTCTTTTCTTCTCTCTCCAACCATTATCTCAATCTTATCTCTTCTTCTTCCAAAAGCCCCCTTCCTCTCCACAAACCCTAAATCAATTTTTCACACTTCTCCTCCCAAAATCTTACATAAATGTTTATTATTAGTTTCTACACTGGAGGATCCATCCAGAACGGTCCTCATGGTGTGCAATACTCGAAAAAAGCTACTGGTAGTTTTACAGTGAATGACGACATAACACTCGGTGAACTGGAGACAGAGCTGTACCGATGGATGGGGATTTCAAGTTCAACACATACTTTAGAGATATCAGGGAGGTTCAATGCCGGATTACAGCTAACTCCTCCGGTAATGTTCTATACTGAGTTACAACTGTCGAGTAATGATACTTGGAGACTGATGGTGAACCATTCGGTTCATCCTGGTACTGTTGCAATGATTGAGTTGTACGTTGAGCCAAAAGTTCTTCGATATACAACAAATCAAGGTTTTTCGAGTGGTAGTCGAGGTCATGAGACCCTAAACCATGGTTGTGCAAGCGGTAGTCGAGCTACGGAAACCCTAAACCAGGGTTGTGCAAGTGGTAGTCGTGCTTACGAAACCCCAAATGAGTATGTTGAGCCAATAGCTTGTAGAATGCCAGATGCATATCTTCGTACCAATTGTTATGAACCGAATGCAATCTCAAATCGAAATCAATCGATTCCAGAGGAAGAAGAGGATTATGAGGATTTCGAATTTAATGTTGGGTTGGATGAAATTAACCCGGCAGAACGGGTTGAGATATTAGTGAACCAAGATGCAAGCCCAATTGGAAATACGTGTGGTAATGATGCTTTCATGAATATGGATTTTACACCTTTCGAAGACCCTAATTACAATTCTGAAGAAGAGACTTCTCTGACCATGACAACATGGCCATTACGGGACCGAACCGATTCTCATCCAATAGCTTCGTGGAATAATATTAATGCAATCATCGATATAATTGGTGATGGCAATTACTTTGACGACGAAGGGTATGTCACAGAAGATGGTTT